>CM022763.1:21201073-21243573 GCA_012411365.1 Ameiurus melas | reverse complement strand
TATCCACGTATGCATTTCTGCAATGGTCCATGCAGACTGAGCGGCCTGTGAGCGCGCACACTTTGACATTGAAGAAGTGCGATGGAAAACAAAAAAAACTCTGCCCCATCTCCCCTCCTTCCAGTTGCCATAGAGACAGTGTCTTCACATGCCTTTGAACTGCTGCATAATGGACAGGAGGCGCTCGCTGCGTTTTTGGATGTTGCACTGCTCTTCTTTCAGCTTCTCCTGCTCATGGAGCACTTCCTCCTGCACAGAATTGATGGCCGAATTTGCATTATTGTGCTGTCTCCATATTGGAAATTCTGAGCTGGACTGGTATGATGCAAATGTATGTTTCCCTTGTAAGGTGATTGATGGTGAAGGATAATCCCTTTAGATTATGTCATCTGGACTGTATTCATCTACTACTAGGACCATCTTTCTTGGTGTCCTGGTGCTTTGTTTATATATATATATATATATATATATATATATATATATAAAATTAATATTTAGTGACACCTCCCCTGGAGAGAAGAAAAGCAGCATGTATCTTTGTGTGATGTCTAACAGGGTTGGACACACTGGAACATTTCTACGTTATATCCTCAGATGTGTCATGTACACTGTTCTCATCGATTCGTACCACACATTTCAACAGGAATCAAACTCAGAGCTTGAATTTTTCAATGCTAATATGCACCAGATTGATTTCTGTGTTTATTCGGATTAATGTTTGGGGTCATTACTCAGTCCCTTCAGGATTTCACAATTTTGCAGAAAGGAACGCAAAATCAAGCAAACTCTGCAATATTCAGAGGAGTTTGCGATTTCTCAAAATTACAGCAGATTTTCCACATATTTGGGCCAAGATGTGTCATGTGACGTCATCACAATGCGCATTCAAACAAAGCCCTCTTCAATTCATGTGCCTTGAACAAGAGTACAACTAAAAGGTCTTATTTACCAACAAACATCACTGGGAAAGACAGCGCAAAACAGTTTTGTGCAATTCAAATAGATTTCTGCAAAGAAAAAAGTACAAAAAACCTGACAAATTGCATCGCAAATTTGGAAAAAAGCCGTAGTAAAATCAAGTATTTTTAGCTGCAACAATCACAAAAAAACAACCTTCTACGGAATCTTGTAGGGACTGATTACTGTGTCCATCCATCTATAGCCAAGTCGTAACCAAATGGCAGAGGCAACCAGGTACTAGAGTACCAGAGTTCTAAAATATGCTTTTTTCTTCATGGTGTTATTAATCATTTATTAAATCGTTTATTAAAAGTGTCCCTGGACTAAAAGCCGCAAAACAGTTCCAAAGTAACCCCACCCCATATGACCCCACCTTCATATACTTAAATTTGGTCAAAACAAAAAGATAGCAAAAAATAAGAATGACAGCTAGCATTTATTTTTAAACATTTTAAATACAAGAAGAAAATATATTTAAATTTTTTTAAAAGAAGTTTGCTGAGAATAAAGTAGTTTAGCTGTTTGAGAATATAAATGATTATATGTGACTTTACTTCCTATTACTTCCTAGTCCAACACTCATATATATATAAATGGTAGATGGACAAAGTGTGCGGTTAGGAACTGTTTGTGGTCACACACCCTGAGTTTGCATAGCTCCTTCCTCTCCTTGTCGTTCTCTTCAGCCCGAGCTCGTAGCCAAGCCTCATTCTGAAGTCTGTGCCTTTCTAGCATTTCCTGAAGTTCCTGTCAACCCACAACCATAAAAACGCTCACTGTTTCGACAGGCATCAAGCTACACACATCAGTTTCAGAAAACGACAGGTTGATCTGCTTGAGGCCATTTTCCTCAGGTGCTCGGCTCAGTCGTCTGAACTCAGCTTTGTATCTTGCGCTAATAAATCCATGACAGAACCACAAATAAATGTGACACACCTGGCTCTGTTTCTGGTGATACTCATCGATGGCCTGTCTCTCACAACGCAGCACTCGCACTGCTTCTGAAAGATCAGACTTTTCACTGAAGAAAAAAAAAAGTTGATTTATTTCCACAGTCTCTTGCAAGGGGACGTATATATTAATCCTCTGCTAGGTCTGGCACACAGATGGAGCTTTTAACATTTCTCAAACATCACTAATCCATTTAATCATTCAGTGTTCCCGCGTGAGGCTTTCTTTGAGTGCATGTGTATGCGTTAGTACCTGTTTAATTTTCGGAACTGCTCGTCTAAAATGGCGAAAGCTTGATGGATCATGGTCATTGCTTCACCTCGAACTGTGACGAAATCTTGATAAGCTGTGGGCTGGACAGAACAAAGACTAATTTAGTCTAATCAAATTAGTATATTGTCGGATGTGTTAAAACATGACATGTAAACGATGTGATTAATCAAAACACCCATTCAGTTTGGTCACAGAATACAAATAAAATATGTGGCATGATTATTGCAGAGTAGCATACAGTGGCAAAATGATGAGCTGATATGTGTGGCAGCTTGGGAAGTCACTTCACTTCACACTATAAACTCTATATAATTTTGAAAAAAGCATTTTTTCCACCTGAACTGAAATATTTCCTTTAGTCTGAATAAAATATACCAACACCTAGACCAGGGGTGTCCAATCTTATCGCAAAAGGGTGCAGGTTTTCATTTCAATCAAGCAAGAGCCACACCTGATTCCACCTGTTGAGCTTGGCTTTCGATAGACTTAGGTGTGGATTTGGCTTGGTTCGAATGAAAACCAGCACCAACGCCAGATAAGATCGGACACCCCTGACCTAGACTGTATAAACTATATAAGTGATATTTATTGGTTTAATTTGCGTTTGAGTTCCATCCATCCATATTCTGTACCACTTATCCTACTCAGGGTCACGGGGAACCTGGAGCCTATCTCAAGGAGCTCGGGGCACAAGGCGGGGGACACCATGGGCGGGGAACCAACCCATCACAGGGCACAATCACACACACTTCCACACCCAGTAACACACTACGGACAATTTAGAGATTGCAATCAGCCTGCATCGAATGTCTTTGGACTGCGTTGAGTACAAGTAGGAAACCCCCGAAGCACGGGGAGAACATGCCAACTCCTGCACACAAGGCAGAGGCGGGAATCGAACCCCAGATACCCGGAGGTGCGAGGCAAACATGCTAACCTCTAAAATCAGGAGTGTCTTTATAGACACTTTATATGATCTTCATAGCAGGCTTTTCTTTCTTTTCCAGAAGTCCCTGATTTAATATTATCCGGCTATAAAAAGGAAATGCCTGCCTACTTTTACATTTATCCAACCCAATAATATTACTGACAATTTTTAAAGAATTATAAGTGGGAAATGAGTTCTCACTGTTGATTACCAGCATCGTCCACATCAGAATCTGTCTCATCACCTGAGATGTATAGAAGAATTTCTTTGATCAGATTATGATTTCAATATGATCATAATGTAATCCTTCAGGTCCAATCAAAAGTTAAAATAATCAGAGTGATAAGAACGACTTTATCCATCAAAGGCCTAATAATGGCTTTGAAATGAATTCCAATCATGAAGAAAGAGAGACTTAAGGTTAAATCAGCATTTAAACATGATTATGTTGTAATAGTGCATGGAATATTTTATTAATCAGAAAATAACAAGTGAATATTCATGAAGGTGAAACTAGGACATATTGATGTATCTTGTGAGGAATCACCGAGCACACATTTCTCACGCTTAGTTTGCATCTTTGTGTAAACAATTGAGCTTGTATCATTTTGATAGCTTGGAATTTATTATTATTTAGCATGTATCCACTATTAATGCCAAGCTTTATGAGTGATAAGCTCTTGTGTTAGAGAAGATGCACCAATGTTCAAGGACATGTGCGTGTATTAGTCTGATAAAAGACTTCCTTTATACTCATCAAATAACACACGGCTGAGCTGTAGAGCGTCTTTCTTATGAAAGTAAAACTAGCATAAACTAGTGCATCAACAAGACTCGGCTCTTGTTACTATGGTAATAAAAGTTGAATCTCTTTTTGCGATCAAAACCTGGAGACTCAAAAGTTTTTATTTTTGCTGAAGAAGATTCTACAACAGGTAAAAGCCTGAAAAAATAATCGCTGATTCATTCAGACAGTTCTGTTCTGTTTAATGTTGTTGCTACACTCTAGAAAATGCTGGGTTGAGCCTTTTGGGTCATTTAATTGGGTTGTTTTCTCAGTCTTGGGTAGTTTTTGGGTAGTTCTGTGCAACCCTGACAGGTGAATCAGTGCACCCCTCCCCCACCCTGACGCATCAGCCCAGCTCCTCAGGTCAAATCAACTTGGACTGTTTGAATTACCCTCAGATGGAGCTGGCGGTTTTCACACGGACAGACTGTTAGATTTATTTGGAGAAAGGACGTTTTAATACCCTACACACTTTTTGCGTTATTACTATTTCAACACATGTTACACGTGTTAAATTATCCAATAAATGTGTTAAAAACAAAAATTCAACACAACACGTGTTAAATTATTGTACGATCACATTGTGGACTGCTCTGCTGACGTCATCGTCCAACTCTGAACTCGCCTCAAAGTGAACTTTGTTGTTTTGACTTTCTGATTGTGACCACGGAGTCCTGAGGCGAGGAAGCCGAATGACCACGGGTAAATTATTGTACATCACTATTTAGCGTTAACGCAGCTGAAAACGCCTGGCTGAGCTCATGATCTTTAGGCAGCGAGCTCTTGAAAACAGTAACTCAGAGAGTGATAATCAACATTACCTATTGCTACAGGTTCAACAGTGAATATCATGTACTGCTTCCCCAGTGTTGGCGTTACACTACTAGTGTCATGTGTTTATGTTGGCTGTGAAATATGGACTGAGGTTATTTTATAATTCTCTGGGTCTGCATCTTATCTGAGGCTCAGAGTTAGGGTGAGCTAGCTGGATGTTGTCACCAATCACAGTGGGAATGAGTGATGGTAACCTAGACGCTCACCTGAGATGATGACATTATTTTAGCATGCAGCTTGCGGTAATGTTGCGGTAATGACCATTCCCTTTCTGAGAGTTAACGATAATGTAGCATTGCAGCTGTTCACCATGATGTAATACAGAGAGCGGGTTAACGTTAACTACATTTAGCAGGTGTTTTGGACAAGGCAAGCTGTAGTAATTAGCATTAGGAGGATGGGTTAGAGCTGTGTTTCTTCATGTATTCTGTGAGTGTTAATGCGGGGTAGCAGGTGCAGGCAGTCAGTGGATAACGGAACTTAGCTAGCTCATTAATGTCGAGGCCAAAACTTATTCACAAGGTTAATGTGACAAAAAGAGAGGATGGGGTTTAGGTTGTAATGCTTTCCACTATCAATGTAATGTTGGTTGACTTAATTAGGTTGTGCAACAAAAAAAAATGGCAGAGAGTAGGGTCAGGAGGGTTATTTTAAAAATGTATTCCGTTACAGTTACAAATGATTTCATAAAAAATGTCGTCAGTAACATAATCCAAGTCTCACCATATGAAAGTCGTGTCATCTGAGTACTTTTGGATTACTTCAAGGTCAATAAATATGTAAATAAAGTCAAGAGAAAAGCACTATGAGCTCAAATACTTTTATTTCAGGCTAATCTGAAGCTCACGCCGTCACACATTATATCGTGTCATAAATAAATTTTGTTTAGGAATCGTCTGGAAACTTATTACATTTTGAAAATCTGTCTCACGCGCTTGTCACCTGTGCTGACTCGGTTCTCTCGATCCTCAGGGTTAACGGCGTCTCACTCAGCTCGTACCTCACGTTGGGAACCTTCGTTGGCACAAAGCTGAACGAATAAACACGTGCAGTTGATTTACATAACAGAAAATGTGTCACATGAAACTGAGAATGAAACTTTTACATGGAAAGGTAGAGTTTCAGCGAATGACGTACTATTAAAGTGCTTTCATTTTTATGTGTCTAAGCTCAGACCTTAACGGTGTGGTCCGAATGTGAAGGCACCCACCTGTTACTGATACCCTGAAGCCCAAATTCAGACAGAATCTCCTTCATGACTATAACAAATACAGATAAACTGTAAGCTGTTTATTTTGATTTCTTTGTCCATCTATGAACATCGCAAATGCATAACTGTTTTACCGGGCTGTCTCTCCGAAGGGTTGATTAATCTCATTATCTTCAAGTCATTGAATTCCTGTTCTTCATTTCTGCCTCCAAACACATACATCTAAAACAAACCATACAAACGGTGTGCGGTAAGCCAACTATGGACATTGTTTAGTATTGTTAAGATGTAGAAGCCAGGAAGAAGTGAGCTGAAAACTACTGGATTATAATATTCTATATTATACCACAGCATTGTTGAATTCTTATATTATCATTAATATATTGATGCACTTGTTTTAATACGTGATTGTTTCTATAGTAACAGATCGATCAGAGTAATCTAGTAATAAATGGATTTAAACAAAGTAAGATTGCGATGCTTTATGGGTTACTAACCCTAGGAGACATGTATTGAAAGTTTGTGGAAGGAGTCTCCAGTGTCAGCACTTTCTAACAGTCAGTAATGTTTCTCCCATGGGAAAAGTCTTCAGGATAGAGGAGTTTGTGATTTCACGGTACCATAAATACGGAAACATACAAAAAGTTACAATAACCTTGTTGCGTAAATGTGCACACCCTTTTATAATTGCGGGTGAAGGCCGTCAACATCAAGTGGAGAAAATGGAGAACCACAGTGACATCACCAAGAACACGACATCCCTCTAAAAGTACAAAAGGACAAGCCAAGTGTTATGGTCTGATGAGACAACTTTCAAAAGGAATAATAATCCCATAATTCCAAAAACAGCACATCACTAAAAGGACACCGTACCCATGGTGAAGCACGGTGGTGGCAGCATCATACTTTACAGCTGATTTTCTTCAGCCAGAACTGCGGGTTGTGTAAAGGTGGAGGAAAGCATTAATATCTACAAATACCAGTCGATTTTAATGCAGAACCTTCAGGTGTCTGCTAGTAAGCTGTAAAGGAATTTCACCTTTCAGCACAATGACCCGAAGCATACATCAACATCAACAAAGGAACGGCTTCACCAAGATCAAAGTTTTTGCATGGCCTAGCTCGAGCCCAGACCTGAATCCGACTAAAAACCTGTGGGGTGATGTGAAGCAGGCTGAGCACAGGAGATGCCCTTACAATCTGATGGATCTGCAATGCTTTTGCAAAAAAGGGTGGGAGCATATTTCCAGGTCCAGATGTACCATGCTGATAGTGGTGTAATAACATTTAAAAGGTGCTTCAATAAAGTATCAGGTTAGGGGTGTGCAAACTTCTGCAACCAGGTTATTGAACGCCCCCCCCCCCCAAACTTTTCTGATTGTTTTTTCACTTTTCAATTTATATACTTAATATTATATTTATACTTATGTATTATATTTATATATATAAGATCTGACATGATCGATCTTAGTGTTGTTCTTTTCCGTTACAAAAACCTGCCGTTTTAACAGGGGTGTGTAGACTTCTTGATATCCCTTGTAAAATGAAAGTGATAACAGGAACTAACGTCTCTCTCCAACATTCCATAACTTTATATGTATCTATAAAAGGTTAAAAAGCATGACCTGTCCTTCATTTATAAATGAAATATCTGTAATCATTGGCGGTTTGCTGTAGTATAAGCAGAACTGCACACTTTAGACGCTGCTGTTATACGAAAATAATCCACTTTGGGGTGGTGAGAGTATCTCAGCTTAGCGTCGGGCTGCATCGCACCCTGTCGTGTATTATTTTACTTTAACAGCACAACCTCAAAATGTTTTATTTCTTACACAACACACACATGCGTGCACACCACACACACACACACACACACACACACACACACACACACACGTACGTGACTATGAATAATAAAGGCTGCATGGCCGTGACGTCTAGCCGGAGGAATCCCCACATATAGAGGTACCTTCCATTTCATCTTTGCTGATAAAACAGAAAGGAGTTCATTGTGTTATTTTACACAAACTTCTCACACTGTATGAATCATCACATTGATTGATGAATGTTTATGTTCATTTTTCACATTGTGTACGTGTTTTAATTCCTCCACATGCTTTTCACATTGTATTTGATCACATATATGCTTATATGTTTCTCAATGTGTGTGATTTATTGATTTTTCTTCCATAAATGAATTAAGAGTGTATCTGCATTTACCCAGGCTCAGCTTGTGCATTTCATTGGTCGATGAAATGTTTCCATCTGGGCTTTGGATCATCCCTCCAAACAAATAAATATCCTGTGATAGACAAACAGTGTACATTTCACCAATCAATACGTAGCTTCCGAGGTGGCAAAGAAAGGCAGACCTTTTACATGTTTGGATGCTTTAGATTGTATTGCTGACCTTGTCATGATGAGCTGTGAAGGTCTGACCAGCGCAGGAGAGCGGAGACTCGCCCTTTACCTCACTTTTCTGCCATGTCAGGGTCGCTAAGAAAGGAGAGAGATATTCTGCTCAGATTTTCTCACATTGGCCGTGTGTTGAAAGGACGTTCAGTATGACTGTATTGTGAAGAAAAGTCCTGGGATGAGTTTATTGAGAACAGGACAGTTTATTGTTTATGATTACAGCATCAGTACCTTATGTTGAACATAAGAACCCGTTGGACAGGACTAGCTCGTTAAAAGTTCCTCTTCTGCTTATTATTATTATTACATTATTATTAACATTTTGCAGATTCTGCAAGGGGTATGTACATTTATGAACACAACTCTATATATTTAAAGGTGAATTTGTTCATCTGTTTTGTAGGCACAGTACTATCTGTTTGAGCAATGAGAATGCACTTTTCAGATAAACTGATAAATTAACGCAATTAAGAATTCTTAAAACCAAATACGAGCTTGACACGCCTACTCTAAGGCATCCGTGTGGAGCATCAAAAGCAGAAGAAGATGAGTCACAGAGAGCTCCAGATGAAGCAGATGGTTTATTAGACCGTTTCATGTGGGAAAATAAAAATAGCTCCTGGTGCCGGATTCAGCCTTTCGAAACACATCGCATACTGAATTACCTTCAGAAAATAGAGCAATTTACCAATATTCAGGACATGAATGTCTTTGTAGTAGGATCCATCTGCTTCACAGCCCCCAAACAGGAAGATCTGCTCATTGACTACAGTGCACGTGTGGTTATATCTAGAAGAGAAACACTCGTATCAGAGTTGCATGAATGCAGCAGGAGAGCCTGAAAGCAGGGACTACCCCCCGAGCCAAATCCAGACACAAAAAGGCCTGATGAAAAATAAACGGCTCCGTTTTCAAATGAGGTCGCTGAAGAAAATGATCCCTGCTACCACTGCACCATGGCAACAGACTGCACATGCTGTACCAAGCATCCACTCGCATCAAAAAAACAAGTTGCTTGGATTGCATATGTGTGATATCATGGTAATGATAATGAGTCTTTATTGGTCACATATACATTACAGCACAGTGAATTTCTTTTCTTCACATACCCCAGCATGCCAGGAAATTGGGGTCAGCTATGATACAGGGGGGTTACAACAGCAGCAGCTTGCTAGCGTCAGAGCTTGAGCCGACCTTCCAATCAGTAACCAAGATCTTGGCAGTGCTGGGGCTTGAACCCCCGACCTTCAGTAACCGATCAGTAACCCAGAGCACTTGACAGGTCGACTGCTTGAAAGCTGATACGAACATATGAGCAAAATTTGGCTCAAATCTTTTTATGAGAATGATCACGAATGCCTTCGCCATCCCTTGGAACGACGTTTTGTGCTTTTAAGCTCCGGGATCAACAAAGTGAACATTTTAAAGCTACGTGATAAACTATGCAAACTTTGACTCGTACTAATTACAAACTGAGACTGCGGTGGAGAGAATGGGTGTTGGGGCTGTGGTAGCTATAGAATGGCTACCAAGGTGCCAACGTAAACACCAACAAGCACTCTGGGTCATAATACACATACATCTCAGTTTTTTTTAAAACCATGACTTAAACAATATATATATATTTAAAAAAATCATGTTCTACATATTTTTCCAGTTTATTTGTACGAGTAAGATATAAAAAACCGATCATTACACCTTTACAGATTCATTACATGCATTTTTCTATGTAAAACATACTAAAGGTACAAAATGTGAACGCTTAATAATGCCACCACAGTGACAAGGAAAAGTACAGTTTAGTATCCATTTTTAATCAGCATTAACCTTGCTCACTTACCCCCCTAACGTTAAAAATTAAGACATTACCTTGCAGATGGTGGAGTCCCGCTTGTTTTGATCGGTGTCCAAATCATTGACACTAAAAGATGTATAATATCGAAGTGTTTAGTCCTTGGTAAAACATATTATTTGAACAAACCTGTTGGCTTTTCAAGGAGCAGATTCTGCACATTACTCTGTAATTCATATACTACTGTATGGACTAGAACTAGACCATACATCTGATCTGAATCCCATCTAACAACATGTTGCTGACCTGTGTTGAACATCATAAGGTCATCTGTAGGTGTTCCATCCAGAATTCCTCCATAGACATAGATGTTATCCCCTAAAGCTGCTGAGCTGTGTCTGAGAGTCTTCAGCGCCACGCCTACAGTGTCCAGCTTCTCCCATCTCAACGTAACTGAGCGAGTAAATAAACATGTCTGTCTATATCCCGATACTTTAAATCAGACATCAAACCATTCAAAGCTTGCGTTTTCATACCCGTCCAGGACCAACATTGATAATGTGGCGTCCAGTTTCATCTCCATCACCAGTAATAAAGGACTCCATCATGGAAAGTGCTGTGTTCATTTTGCCATTTATTATTATTATTTTTTTTTAACTTTTATTCTGTTTCTTATCATTATGGGTTTTTTTTGAAGCACAGGAGAATTGTCTGGCTGTGCTGGGCGCGTACTGATAATAGACTGAGGTGGGGGCGGAGTGAAGGAGTGTCGGGAGTGTATCTATATACTGTATCAATATACAACGGGCATACGTAAACACAGACAAGCACTCTGGCCCATAATGCAATATTCCAAATGGGTTTTCTCAGCCACATAATACACTTGTGCTGAGACCATTTTTTCCCACTTTTATGCCTTTCCCCAAGTATGTAATATCTCATGTACCAGAGCTGCCGATGATTACTAATTTAATTGTTAATTTATTAATGAATGATGCCTCACAATTTTTAATAAGTCCTTCGATGTTGTATGATACTGTTCTTTTACTGAAATAAAACCCAAAACACTTACACCATCGGCGTTGTTCTTTGTGGAGACTGAGGTGACGATATGTCCGAAGAAATGAAAAAAAATATTTATTACACACCTTCTAAACAGGGTTCTTTAAGAGGTAAAAAAAAACGTTTTAAAAGATGATGCTTTAAAAGAATCGTGTGTTTCGTTTGAACTATGAACAAGTTTTTTGGAAAATGGCTCTCTGTCGAGGATACTTACACACAACACAGAACTACCGCTAAATACGTGAGATTTTGTCTATGGTTTGACATCGCCATGTTCCCCCTGGCTGACGGTTCTGTACGTTGTGTACATTTCTGACCTTTGGTAACACTGTTTGATCTGAAGGTGTGATATTTCCTGGCAGTTATCTGTGTGAGACAGAGACATGTGTTTCCTGGGGGTTTGCTGACCTGAATGCTTACAAATGTGTTTATGTTAATGAATTAAGGGGAGAGTAGTGCATCTCAGTGTTTAAATAATGGTTAAGACGTTTGTAATTAAAACACACGAGTCATGAGACCCTTGTTTGTCCTGAGTAGTTAAACCGCCCACTGTTCTTCAGAACATTCCTCCAGGTCCGGCACATGCTTTACTTTTCCAGCATCTTCTGCATATTTGACCCTGTTCCAGCAGCGACTATATGACGTTGAGATCCATCTTTTCACACCGAGGACAACCGAGGGACTCGTACACGACTATTACAAAAGGTCCAAACATTCACTGATGCTCAATACAACATGATACATTATGATCCAGGGTCAGGAACCACTGATTTATTCAGTACTGTAAGCCTCACAAATTAAGAACCACTGCAAGCTGATGCATCACGGATAAAACTACTACTACTACTACTACTACTACTACTACTACTACTACTACTAATAATAATAATAATGCAAAAGACCCTTTATTGCAGCTTAATTTCGTTTCCTTTTCATGTTAACAAAACATAGTTGCTTCATTGCTTACCAACGTCAAAGCAGTAGATACCAGGAAGACATTCTTTTGATTCAGGATCGCAGGAGCCTCCAAATAAGTACAGTTTCCCTTTGACAACACTGTAAAGAAGAGCCAGTTTGAATCCTAACACAGTCTCATGAAAATAAAAACCATTGAATCGTCAGGTTTCTTTTTTGGTTTAGTTTTTTTGCTTACCAAAGTGTGTGGCCTTCTCTTGCAGTCGGTACAACTCCATTCTGAGGCATCATCTCCCAAGTTATACAGGAGGGGGAAACTTACACACACACACACACACACACACACACACACAAAAAGAGACGTTTTAAATAATTAAACTTAATGTACTGTTATATCCCACTAAATCCACAAGACAGCTCTGAATGTATTAATAAGCAATTACAATTATAAAAGTACTTATTTTTTCCACAAGTGCTTACCTGTAATCATGTAAAAATCATTTAAATATTCAGGCTGCGCTTCCTAAAGAGAATAAAATGAGTCGTGACATCTCACTAAGGTTGTTATAAATGCTGGATGACATTTAAAGCATCTATTCTTATTATTATTCAGGCTGCTAATGTTACACACCTCGGAGTTCATATTCGAGGCACCTCCATGCAAGAAAGCGATATTTCCTGCCACGGCAACCGCATGACCAGCTCTGAAAGCAAACCAGCAAATAGTACAATACGTTCAACGGATTCAACGTTGCTTTAGGATTATCAAGATCAAGGACAAGAGCACCTCACCTAGGGCTGGGTGGCATTCCTCCAGTCTCCTTTACAACCCAGTGTCCACTTGCGAGGGCCATTTCAGGCACTAAAGGAATTCTGTTGTGCACAAAATTGCTTTATGTCTGATTTGAAAACGTATAGACAGTAGATGACAAGTCGAACATACATCCATGCCCCCCCAAGTCCTGGTGGCTCGTAGGAACACATTCATCCAGCTGTAAGATGAGGAAACCCGTCGCCTAGTGATGAAAGTAAACAAGCTTCTCTGCTCATCACGCAAGCAGGTGCTCACTGAGACGATTATTTGATATGTATGTCTACACAACAACCATCCAGTGTGATGAACTCTCACTGACGAACGCTAAAGCACTAATACGCACCTCGGTCATTATTATTAAACTAGAAGGATAAAGTTTATGAACAAACTTTTATGTGGCCTGACATGTTAAACGTTAAAACGTCATGGATAAATAATACAACGTTAAAACTATTAAATACATTATAAATGTTAAAACATTAGGTTTAAAGGTTGAAACTATTACTATAGATTATTGCTAGGTGATTGCTATGCCAACTCAGGTGGTTACATCTGGTGTTGCTTTGTAGTTGCTGTGCTGTTGTGAGATTTGCTACAGTATCCCAGTTACAAGGGTGTTACTAGGTGGTTTCTGTGTTATATTATGTGAATACTAGGTTGATGCTAGCTGGTTGTGAAATGATCCCATGTGGTTGCTAAAGTGTTGCCGTGGGATTTGCTATGGTATCCCAGCTAGCTGCTAGGGTGATGCTTGATGGTTACTAGGGTGTTTCTAGGCAGTTATTACTGGTGGTTGTTTACGTGTTTCCAAGTAGTTGCTGTGGTGCTTCAGGTTGTTTCTAGAGTGATGCTTGTTGGTTGCTATGGGATTCCTGGTGACTCCTTGGTGGTTGCTATGGTGTTGCTTGGCAGTTACTATGAGATTCCAAGTGGTTGCCATGGGTGTTTCCATGCAGTTGGTATGGAATCCCAGGTGGTTGGTTTAATGTTGCTACATGGTTGCTATGATATTATAGATGGATGTTGCTACATGGTTGCTATGGTAGTTTCTAGGCAGGTGGTGATTGGTAGGATGCTGCTACATGGTTTCTATGTTCTTATAGGTGGTTGTGAAAGGTGTTCCTAGGCAACTGGTGATTGGTAGAATGTAGAACAGTTTCCCAGTCTAACACTAACATAAAAATGTCTAAAACAAACAAACAAATAAACAAACAAAATTTGATTCTTGTATTCTGACATTTTATCTGAGGTATGAAATAAAAAAAAACAGAAATAAAATAAAACTATGACAAATTATCATCTTACTTCATTGGGGCTCAAATTCTCTTCAATGACATGTCAGGGTGTGGTCATGACTTTTGCTGGGAGTTTGACTCTATAAGTAATTGCTATCAGGGGCATGGCCATGTCTATCCAGTGTGATGCTAATTGAAGTGCTTTAACGTTGTGTTTTCCTTCTGTTAAGCAAATTACCATTAGTACATAGATGTGTCCAAGTTTGCAGATAAAGGATGGCAAAGGAAGGGGTGGGGGTCAAGGCAAGAGTGCACTAAAAGGTACCACCATATTAATCATCTCATAATATATAATACTGAAGGAATTTGTTAAAAAATGCTATCAATTTTTTTACAATTGTAAAAAAAAAGTAATTCTGTGTCAAACATTTTATATATATATATATATATATATATATATATATATTAGATAGATATTAAATAGATAGATATTACATAAAAGTGTTCTTATTACACAAAATACACCTGGGACACCCACGTGACTACACCCCTGCTGCTGTCATGCAGTATGTCGTCATAACGTAAACAGAAAACGAAACGTTTGGACCTGAAGCAAAAAAACCGGATGAGTAACTGGGCGGGGTTTCTAGTGCGAGCTGAACTCAGATCAGTCCGCACGGCTGTCCGTGTACAAGTGTTTCCTTTTTCACAAGCCTCTTCCTGATCTAGGTGCAGCTGTAGTGTTTAAAGTGGCCACACAGTGGAGCTGTTCCCAATGGTAATAATAATAATAATCCTCTCCACAGGGGAAAAACCGGGATTAAAACAAACTGTACTTCCGCTGCTGAGCTAACGTTCCTACAACCAGCTGCACTGAAACGGACACTGTACAGTTTTTACAGAAGAGCCTAAACAGGCGAAACCCAGAGGAATCCTGGAAGGAGCCGGAGGAGAGAAGATATGTACCCAACATGGCTTTTATGTCTCTGAGATAAGATGTGAGGAGATGGCCCAGGCTGTGAAAGAACCGCGGCGGACTAACCGTGTCGTGTTGGTCAAGAGGATAATAATGAACGATGACAGCAACCCGGTAAAGCAAATATAACCATTTCTTATGAACCCTGCACGGCTAGGTTACGGATGTTTGTTAATGACATTCAGACACACTGTAATTCGCGTGGTAACTGTTTAGCCTGGTAGCTAGCTAGCTAGGGCCATTATCAGTTTGTTTAGGTGGCGCGTTAGCTCTTCCTACCTGTTTTCCGACAAACTCCGCCTCCTTGACTGAGAAACACCTGCAGAACGCTGACAAATCTGTACTGTCCAATCAGACGTGCGATACACATGAGACACTAGCCAATCACAGGAGAGGAGGCGGGAGTTGTCGGAATACGGGGGCTGATGTCTTTCCGCCAGCCTAACTAGCAGAAGAGCTAGTCAACCTCTAGTTATATCACTAACCTAACTAAACTGATGAACTAACCCTTTCCACCTAGTTAACTTAGTGTGGCTGTTGATACATAAATGAATTATTACCAAATAACTAGCCTGTTTTATTAGTTCTGTACTGTCACCGTTTTGGACATTAGGCCCAAATCTAAGCACAACATTGTTCACATATGGTCTAATATGTCGCGTTAGGAAAAAAAAGAGAAAAAAAAGAAGTCATTATTTTAATGCGGTTGATAAAATATATTCTGTTATATTACAGAGTTTGTTTTGCTGCCCATTATTATCGACAGTAAAAGGGTTACGTAACACGTACGGCGATGCTCGATTCATGAACGACTCGTCTTACGGAACCGACTCTGTTTAATGAATCCGTTGAACCGATACATATTTATTTCGGATGAATTTATTCGAATAATAATCTTTCTAACCTCATGCAATCATGGTGGTGGTGTTTAAAAAAAGAAATAATAAAAATTCCAGTACCCTTTTTTTTCATTTATTTAAAATAAAATCCACAAACTGAGTGTTACAAATATAAACTTAAGACTTAAAACATTACACACCGGTTTATCCAATTATATGAGACTGAAAAGAACCCAAGACACACAGATACACACCAATATGTGTATATGTGTGTGTGTGTGTGTGTGTGTGTGTGTGTGTGTATATATATATATATATATATATATGTGTATATATATATATATATATATATATATATATATATATATATATATAAATGAAAAGTAATACATAAATACTAAATACAGTTTTTACAATTGATACTGAATGCCAACACAACACTCGAAGGAAAATATCACTGAACTTTATTACAAAAGTAAACAGAACTGACTGTACCATGAAAATGTACTTCTAAAAATAAAATAAATAATAGAGATGCACCAATACTAAAATATTTAGCGGTGCAGAGCTTACAGAGATTACAAACTGCAGTTTTGTCATCATCCCACACAAGAGATCTCTTTACAAAATCGATGTGTTTTCCCACCCTCTTTTTTTTGACAGGATATAATAGGCCCTGATCATTGGATGGTTTTTAAACTATCAGCTGATGGCAGGAAAAATAGCCTTTATCGTCCGATACGGATTATCAGCCGATATGTCGGCGCATCTCTAATAAATATATCAATATTAATATCTATTAATAAATATTGAAGTAAACAAAAAATATACATCCAAACTGAACCAAAAAGTAACACTCCAAATAACAAACTTCGAGACATCCAAAATGAAACAAAAAAACACTTCAAATAACCCGACAAAGTCGATCAGTGATAGTTTTTATTTCGCCTCTAGAGGCCGCTCTCTTGCTGTAGAATGACAGCGAGCCCTTCTCACCTGCAAACGGGGTAAACCTATCGGCGTGGATTTTTGCCGATAACCGATAGTTCGACCTCTATCATAACCCATTTAGTATGTTCATGTGGTCCTACATGCTATTTTAAAATTTTCTACTACCAGTTAATAAATCTACAACTTTACAACCAAAGTAGTGGTTTTTCCTGGCTAATCAGAACTGTTGTAGCTGTTTGTATAATGCTGGAAAGGTCATATATTCATCATTTGCTTTTCATCTTTTTTTCTTCTTCTTTTTTTCACCCAGATGCAGCAAGGAATCGGGAAACCGAGTGTGTCCCATGCGGTGGTGGTCATCTTCCTTGAGTTTTTTGCCTGGGGGCTGCTCACCACACCGATGCTTACCGTAAGTCTCTCTCTCTTTCCCTTTTTTTCCCCTCCACTAACTGTCTTCCATCTTGGCTCATGCTTCTTCACTATGCGTTACTGATAAGCGCCTGTTTCTGTTTAGGTTCTACACGAAACGTTCCCACAGCACACGTTCCTGATGAACGGCCTCATTCAGGGAGTGAAGGTGAGTGTGAAGAGTGTGAATTATTTTCGGCGACTCCCTCTGGACTCTGTTGGCTTACAGTGTGACTTGTGTCACCAGGGCTTGCTGTCTTTCATGAGCGCTCCGTTAATCGGTGCCTTATCAGATGTCTGGGGCAGGAGATCTTTTCTGTTGGTGACGGTGTTTTTCACCTGCGCGCCCATCCCTCTGATGAGACTCAGCCCCTGGTATGTCTGTCTCTTGCTCTCTCTCTCTTTCTGTCCATCCTCGAGTTCCTTTCTTTCCTCTTTTTATCTCCCCTTTATTTCCTAATTACTTCTAGACTGAACACTTCATTCAGGCTTAGTATAAATTAAGGCCTCTACAAGATACGTTTTCATTTTACTCATAATTATGGCCAAATCCAATCTAAGCATCTGCTAGTCTTTTGGATTTTGACCTCCAGTCACAAGTAATTTTGCTCGAATTTTAATCACCATCATAATCTTTGGCCTAAATATAACGGACTTGAGTATTGGAGAGCTAAAGCCTCATAAGTTCCAGCCACAGGCAACAGATTGTCTGATATCTTTTGTACATGTTTCTGGCTCCAAGCTTCAGAATACTGCTACAGAAGATCTATGCAGGAAGTTGTGTAAGCAGTTAGTGGCGAGTCACCCAGCACTATCATGTGAAACGTCTGTGGTTGGTTAATTGATTTGTCAGTCAAATTGGCTTGTGACTCGTGAGACAAATCTAAAACTAATTGTTTGACGCGTTTGTAATTTTTTCTTTACAGTGCAGTATCACAGTTTAATTCCTAAATTAGGTGAATAATTCTGCTGAAAATGTGACAGTAATTCTGAGCAAAATAATCACAATGATCATTTTAGGCTTTATCCTGAAGTCTATGATTTCTGAGCTTCCCGTACCCAGTGTTTTTTTTTTTTTTGTAGATCATACAGTATTTGTACAGTTCTAATCATCCTGTACTCTTTACAATATAACCTAATATGAAATTTAAATAAAATACTACAGTAATTCTTTTTGCCCTCTTGAGTTGTTATTATTATTATTATTATTATTATTATTGGTCGACCAATAGTGGATAGCGATAACTAAGTCCTGCCAATAACCGATTAATCGACTGGTAATTTTTTAAATTGATACAGAATGAAAACACAATACTCAAAATTAACTTTGTTACAAAAATAAACAGTATGACTGTACCATGAAATATCCTGTGTTTTCATATGCACTAAATATTAATGTACATTAACTATTAATAAATAAAGTAACTATTAATAAGGAAAGATGTACATCCAAACTGAAGCAAAAAGTAACACTCCAAATAACTAATAAAAATAGAGACATCCAAAATGTATAATAATAATAATAACAATAATAATAATAAAAAACAGAACAAAATTGGTCAGTGCTAGTTTTTTATTTCGCCTTAAGAGGCCACTGTGGTACTGTATAATGACAGTGGGCCCTTCTCAGCCACTCACACAATGGACGCAACCTGGGGAAAAAACGATTGGAATTTTCCCCCTTTCATCTATTATGCGTTTCTTCAGCTGCGCAACTGTACAGGGCCTTTGTTACATTATTTTGTGCTTCATAATGCGCCACACGTTCTCAATGGGAGACAGGTCAGGACTGCAGCAGGCCATGCTAGCACCCGCACACTCTGCTCACGCAACCATGAGCTTGTAATCAGGGCAGAATGTCATCTGGCATTGTCCTGCTCTGGATGGCAGTGTATGTTGCTCCAAAATGTGTACATATTTTTCTGCATTAATGATGCCCTCACAGATGTGCAAGTTAGCCATACCACGTGCTCTGACACACCCCCATACCATGACAAACGCTGGATTTTGGATTTGACACTGATAACAGCTTGGATGGTCCTTTTCCTCTTTGGCCCGAACATGATGGCTGTTTTGTATAGAAACTATTTTGAAATGTCGACTCGTCTAAGCACACGATTCCATTGTGCTACTGTCCATCTCAGATGAGACCGGGCCCAGAGAAGTGGGCGGAGCTTCTGGACAGTGTCGAGGTGCGGCTTCTGCTTTGTATGCAAAGCCATACAAATCCATTACAGACTCATGAGTGTTTTTTAAGACAGTGACGTCTGAGGGATCGGAGATCACGCGCATTCAGAAGTGGTTTTCCGCCTCGCCCTTTACGCTCTAAAGATTCAAGGAATCCGGTTGAATCTCAATTATATTGTGTACTGTAGAAGGTGAAACACCCCAAATCCTCCCCATTTGTCCTTGGGGAATGTTCTTCTCAAAGTGTTAGATTATTCGCTGACGTATCTGTGGGCAGATCGGCGAGCCTCGATCCGTCCTTGCTCTTGAAGGCCTTTTTTGGAGGCTCCTTATACACTATGATTAGATGATCACCTCACCTGTTTCACATCACCTTCTTCTTTCAACTTCTCACATCGCTATTAGTCTTAAACTGGCCTGCCCGAAATTTTTTGGGAACGTGTTGCATGCATCGATTTCAAAATAAACGTTTACCTTGATTAGGTAAAACATAATATACCTTGTCTTTGTTTTTTTTTTTTTTTTTTTTTTTTTAAATACAAGTCAAAGTACATTTACACATCACTCCTCTTTGTTTTTATTAGCATTTTCCATCCTGTTCCAACTGTCAGAATTGAAGTTGTAAATATATCTTGTTATTATTTGATATCTTGTTATTTATTATATTATTATTATTTTAATATTAGCTCTTAATTTTATTTTGGTTTCTTGGTTATTCTTGCACTTTTCATGTCCTCAGTACATATGTACTTATATATTTCAGTAAGTCAGAGTTAGGTTATTGGATATAAACAATGGTTCCTTGCTTTGAATTCTCAGGTGGTACTTTGCGATGATCTCCGTGTCCGGGGCTTTCTCAGTCACCTTCTCGGTCATCTTCGCATATGTAGCAGACGTTACAGAGGAGCGGGAGAGGAGCACTGCATATGGACTCGTAAGCAATCGACTGAAGCTCCACGTTTTCATGTTTCATACGTTACCAATAGTAGAGCTCTGGGTGTCAGCTGGTAACTGATCCTGACATTTAGCCGATACCGACACCGTTCAACAAAACATATTAATACGATCATATGAATTTGTAAATATAGCTTATTTGATAAGGCCATACCTAGCCTGTAATTCTCCCGTGCTCTTGTTCTAGGTGTCTGCCACGTTTGCAGCGAGTTTGGTGACGAGCCCTGCGATCGGTGCTTACCTCTCCGCGACCTACGGGGATAATCTGGTGGTCCTGGTGGCTACGCTCATCGCCCTGGCCGATATCTGCTTCATCCTGCTGGCCGTTCCCGAGTCACTGCCCGATAAGATGAGGCTGAACACCTGGGGAGCGCCGATCTCCTGGGAGCAGGCGGATCCGTTCGCTGTAAATCCAAACTAAACTACTTCACTAGCATGCGATTAAGCACAAAAAACACCATCACGTAGCATGCGTACGCCATGTAAATGAACTAGTTCGAACATTCTACATTACGTACAGTCATGGCCATAACTATCGGGACAGTTATCGTGATTTTAGCTGTCTGCAACAGTACGTTGGAGTTGAAATTAAATAACCTATAAGAGCAGACTTTCAGCTTTACCGTCACTGAACCATCACTGAGGCTAAAATGAGTTGCTCCAGTGATGTGGCTGTTCAGAAGAGCAGCAGCCAAGGGCGAATGCTCGTTTTTGACTGAGTTTTATGATCCTGTATTCAATAGTGCTGCATAGTCCAAAAAACACACAGAGATTCTGGCAGCTGTTATGACTCGCATATGATCAATATTTGCAGATTAGCTTGCACAATAACTTCAGCTTTATTGCTAATGGACTGGCAGTCTCTTAAATGGCCTCTATCTGTTGCAAATTTTAATTGGCTCGCTGCAACACGGTGCACGTCGGTGCCGTTTGCTTCGCGGTTTCACCGACAGATACTGGACACGCTTGAGTGCCATGTAATGATTTGTACTTTTGTCATGCAGTCTCTGAGGAAAGTGGGGAAGGACACGACTGTGCTTCTCATCTGCATCACGGTGTTTCTGTCGTACTTACCCGAGGCAGGCCAGTACTCCAGCTTCTTCCTGTATTTACGACAGGTGAGTGTCCATACTTGTTAGCTGGTCACGAACATTATTTTATTTGTTTTCAAACAAATAAAATAAACGTACGGGTCTAATCAAGGCATTTGCTCGTTTCACTTTCAGACATGCGTGTGTTAGAGTAGCATCACTATGTTTTTGAAGTGAGTAATACTCAGGAATAGGAAATGTTTCTGCTGTACATGGAGTGGAACCAGATGTCGTCTTTTGCTTTGTCTTCTAGCCCACCCAGTTCAAGCTTCACCAATGCTTTTCCAGGGCACGCAAAATTTCCAAATGTCTGGTAGCCCTTCGGGCAGGCACTCTTCAGATCTCGGTAGCCTGAAGTGAACTTTACTAGCCCATCAAACCCCTTCAAATGATTCAGAATGCAGCAACACACCCCATCTTCAATAATATTATTATTAATAATAATAAAATAAGAATAATAAACCCAGAGTTTTTTGAGGCAAGTAAATGGTGCTGTAATTATTTGATGCTGTCTGTATAGCAGAATATATGATTTTTTGAGGCAAGTAAATGGTGCTGTAATTATTTGATGCTGTCTGTATAACAGAATATATGATGGTGTGTGTTAGCACATGGATGAAAACACCGATTTTCAGCTTGAATCGGATCTAGGCTTGTAAACCAATGCACCCATATCAGAGACTGCTGTAGTGATTCATTTTCCAATTGAAATAGGTTTTTCACACTGAGTATCTTATGGGAAAACCATGGGCCGTTATTTGTCAAAAGGAGCTCGTTTTGGTTTTGATATTCCCTGCGAGCACTGATACAGTTGTGTCTCTCTATCTCTGTTTCTTTCTCTCACAGGTCATTAACTTCTCACCCACTACAATCGCAGTGTTCATCGGAGTGGTGGGGATCCTCTCCATCGTGGCCCAGGTACTTAATTGAGGAGAAATCTGTACGTGTGTGTGTGTGTGTGAGTGAGTGAAGGACTTTGTGCAGCCTCATTGTCTGAGAAAAGTCACTCTTTTAATAAGCTGCAGTGGTAATTGAATTGAGTTCACTGATTGTCTAATATTGCACAAGGTAAACTTCGACTCAGCGAGAGAGATTGGAGTGTCAGAGTTATGAATCATGGCGCAGGGACATAAATGTATTTGGATACGACGGTTCAGGAACACCGTACTATTCGAAGAACGCCTTTTAGTCATTCGAGCGCCACCAGAGCGTGGTTGTAAACGAAGCGACAGCGACACCAGCCATGAAACAAACTGACAGAGCGGTATTAAAGTCGTGCCGATAAACGCATGCACATGCATCCACTTTCCTGCAACGGTTTTCGGGTTGCCGAGCTGCGCAGCGGAACACGTTAATGCTAAAGAACATCATCTTACATCGCTAGGCTTTAAAAAAAAATTCCCTTGGCTTGGCGCAGAATAAAACAGAACCTGTGGAACAAATGCTGATTTTTATTCGACGTCCGTGTTTCTGAAGCCTTACGCGAAGTGTCGCAGAGTTATAGCCTTCACGGGGGATGAATATTTATGCACAGCACCGTGTTGACACGTATTAGCCTCTTTGATGCACGTTAAATCGAAACGTACGTTAACTTAAGAAGGACTACGGTTCGAAAACTGCAACCTTCGTCTAAGTAATGGATAAATAACGGTTTTGACTCGTATCTCCAGAGAGGACATTAACACAGAGCTAAGCGTCTATGAGCTTTCATGATGCACTAAACTGTCGCTTGTGCTTGACCTCCTGACAGACGCTTTTTCTCACGCTGCTAATGAGAACCATTGGGAACAAGAACACAGTTCTGCTGGGCCTCGGATTCCAGATCCTCCAGCTGGCGTGGTATGGCTTTGGATCTGAACCATGGTGAGTCACACACTGTCCATCGGTTTGAGGCTCCCTTAAATAAGAAGACATGACCGGGATTAAATAAAGTTTGTCATTTGGCTGATCCTCGATGTTATCTCCACTAACACACAGAATCTTTCTGTCACGTGCTTTGTAGCCTCCGACATTTTCATTTATTTTGTTTACAGAGTTTGTTTTGTTTACATGCATGATTATATGCATTTATTTTGTTTACATGCATGGTTATAATCCAATTCTTGTCTAATTTTAGCAGGTACTAGATTCATACGTTAACATGAACAGTATCTTAAATATTGTGTAGAAGTGAAGCTGAAACTCAACATGATGTGCATTTGGGGTAAAAGATGAATGACGACTCGAGTCACGATGCTGTGTAAACGCTTTACTTCTGCGATATTACTATTTCTCTGTAAGACTGGAAACGCATCAATGCGTGGATTCTGTGCTTGGAGTAAAGGTTATGTATTTGGAGCCTGAAGGGCGACGCCCTTCTGTGCCTGACCTTTTTTTTTTTTTTTTTTTTGCATGTAACCTTGTAGGATGATGTGGGCAGCCGGCGCCGTGGCAGCCATGTCCAGCATCACCTTTCCTGCAGTGAGTGCGCTCGTATCTCGCAGCGCCGATCCAGATCAACAAGGTGAGTCCACACTCAAAACCAAAGGGGGAGGCTGAGGAACAGAACAGTTGAGGTCATAAGTTTATATACATTTAGTTTTTTCTTTAGTTCTGCCCTGAAGAAGCGATTTCACATAACAGATGTTTACATGTAGTCCACAAGACACAATAATAACTGAATTTACACAAACGAACCAGTTCAGAAGTTTACATATGCTCGATTATTAATCCCGTGTGTCGTTACCTGGACGATCAACGACTGTGTTTATGTTTTGTGATCGTTGTTCAGGAGTCCCTTGTTTGTCCTGAGCAGTCACGCTGTTCTTCAGAACATTCTTTGCTTTTCCAGCATCTTCTGCATATTTGATCTCTTTCCAACAGCGACTATACGATGTTAAGATTTGTCTTTTCACACTTGACAGTTGAGGGACTCATACACGACTAGAAAAGGTACAAACATTCACTGATGCACAAGAAAGAAACACGATACATGAAGAGCCAGGGGCGTGTAAACTTTTGAACAGGATGATCTGTGTAAATTGTTATTTTGTTATTTTTGAGTAAATATTTTATGTATCTCCTGAAGGGCAGTACTAAATGGGGGAAGCAAGATCTTTAAATAAACTAATATCTGTTATGTGAAATAGCTTCTATCAGGGCAGTACTAAATTTTTATGATCCCATTATCATTTTGCAGTTCCTGCAAGGCGTATGTAAACTTGTGACCTCAACTGTACCTACGCCTTGCTTTTCATTTAGGGCTAGTGCAAGGAATGATCACAGGCATCCGAGGGCTGTGTAACGGCCTGGGGCCGGCGCTCTACGGCTTCATCTTCTTCCTCTTCGACGTCGAGCTGAGCGGAATCTCGCCGATTCAGACCGACTACAGCATCCCTCTTCAGGCTCCCAGTAAGGTCAGTAGTTTCCTGCGCTCTTTCAAGAGACATTCCATGAAAATTCCGGATTCAGAAAACACCTCGAAAAGGAGTACACAGATACAAAGTGTAAATTTCGTCTGTCCAGGCACCAAAATTTTGGATTTGCACAAAAATATGGTTATATGCGTGTCAGTGAGCAGTCCGCCGAGCAAACACAAGGTCCGGTGTGACGCCCAGTCCTACATTTTTGTTGCCTGGAAACCTAATAATATGGAGCAGGGTTTTTTTTCCCCATTCTTCGGTTGTTGACGCAACTAGTTCTCTGGGCCTTTTGTTAAGCTTTAATATTACACATGGACAGCATGTGCAATACTAAAGCTGCATTATTTGCTTTTCCAGCATCCTTTCCAACAGCGGCTATATGAGTTTGAGATCCGTCTTTTCACACTGAGGACTACTGAGGGACTCGTACAAGACTATTACATAAGGTGCAAACGTTCACTGATGCTCATGAAAGAAACACGATACATGAAGAGCTTTGGGGTTGTTAACTTTTGAACAGGACGATCGGTGTAAATTGTTATTATTTTGGCATCTGGGAAACATATAAATGTCTTATGTAGCTTCTGAAGGGCAGAATCCAGCATTTTTATTTCACTTAAGTTATTTAACTGTGATAGAATGTCTTTTTTTTTGTGTCTATCTAGTCATACGCGCCGTAATATTTCATGGTGTTGAACTCTTTAAAACATAACCAGCCTCTTGTACTTCAGTCCTAATATTTCAATAAAGCTCGTGATCAACTTGTATAAGGACATGAGTGGGAAGCGTGAAATTGCTAACATTTGCTGGCATGCCCTCCCATGGCTAGCTTTCATACTTTTATTAGCCATCCTAGCTCTTTCCATTGTGTCAGGCTGCATAAATGTCAAGCAGCAACTTGGGTGTAAACGGGGCTGCAAGGTACAATATAAGCTCACTGAGCATTTTTGTAATAAAACTCTATTCTATTTTCATTTATTTGGAGTCCCCAGTAGTAAGACACAAAAACATGTGCTAACATTAAAAAAAACAAGAATGATATTATACGATGCAGTATGTTGAAAAAAATAGTTGCATGTGCTGGAGTTTTCAACTTAACTTCATGTTAAACTGTATAATAACTAATCATAACGTCAGCCAAGAAAGTAAAAGCTTTCAAAGTTAATCTAAACTCCTACGCTCTGAAAGCATTGGAACGTTTAGTACACCAGAGGTTTCTTTCTTTTTCAGGACGTTCCAGATTGTCATATCGGTTATGCGATTGTTCTGATTGATTTTCCCTCTTTGTTCAGCTTCAAAATGGCTTGCTTTTCTCCCATAGACGGCTCTCTGGTCTTCATGTTGGCTTATCCTTTTTAACAACAAACACAGTCTTCACAGGCAAAACATTACATTTACATTTACATTTATTCACTTAGCAGATGCTTTTATCCAAAGCGACTTACAAATAAGCCTAGGTACAAAAAAATTTAGGTAAACCAAGAGTAGACAGGGCACAATGCTCTAAGGTGACGAGTCGTTTAACACATCTAGATGTAAATCTCAGGAAACAAAAGCTGGAAATTCTGTTCTATCAAGTTGTGTTCCTCTGTCGAACCCATATCCAAACGTATTCAACGTATAGTGAAAACAATAGAATTGGCCTTACTGTTCCAATACTTTCAGAAAGGACTGTTGCTAGAAATGTAGTTCCTGCTTCTGAAAAGTTTCGGATGATCATTACATTGATGTGAATAACTGTGCCATATGTTAAAATTGGCGCATCTGTATGGGTGTTTGCATTTAATCGAATCTAAATATCCGGTATCCAAGTTATGAATTTCTTAGACGCTTCTTCTGCTCAAAAAGCCACAAAAACAAAACAAAAACTTTCCAGAGGGCTTGGAAGTTGCCCTTCTGGATCATTAGTTCACTCCTTGTGTTCAGTTTGACGGACTGTCCTGAAAACATCGCACCTCTGCGTCCTTTTTGTTTGAGAATTTCCTCGGTATTTCCGTAACGTTATCTGTAGCAGCCAGCATGTACGATCTCTTCACCGTTGCCCGTTTTCAACTGCACCTTTACGCAACGATTCGGATTCTTATTTAAAATTTCTGAATCTGAGATCTCGGCATTGTCGAGATTGGATAATAAATAGTTATATGAATAGCTACATATTTCTCCAGTTTATATCCACTGACCAATTGGGGCAATAACGGGAAAAAAGAAGCAGGAACTAATAAATATATGTGACAATTAGGGGTTTGGCGATATATTGATGTAATATCGGTATCGTGATAAGTAATTATGCAATACATTTTTCGCAGGTATCGTTGTTATGGCGATTATATTTGTACAATTTTTTAAAATAATTACAGACGACTGAATGGATGCCATTGATTTGACATCATTTCTTAAAACTTCATTTTTTTGGTCTTGTTTAATTTACTTTTTGTTTATTTTTTAGACAGTTTGTTAGATATATAAATTATATATCATAGAAATGTCCTCAAGTATAGTGATATGATTATAAATTTATTTTTGTCATATCGTCCAGCCCTAGCGTCCAGCCCTAGGTTTACATGGACAACAAGAATCCGATATTAACCCGATTAAACGATACTCTGATTAAGAAACTAGCATTTAAACAGTGATTATTGTTGACCTTAATCCGATTAAAGTCATACTCGGACTAAACGCAAATGGAATTAAGACGTGTGGAGTATTCCTGTTTCAGTCGCAACCTGCGTTACAGGCATGTAAATACCTTAATCACATTATTAAGGTCGTGTGAGTGTTTTCACCGCATTTTTCCACAGGGCATGATCACAAACAGTCGCTTGAAAATATTGGCCCCTTTACATTAACGTTATTGTCGGCTATTAAAAAAGATTGCAGGAGGAAGCAGGTTCTGCGTGTCATCTCGACGTCCACGTAAGCCTGTCTCATCATAAACTGCTTTGTTTGTCTCATTTGTTTGCCAGCAGCTGGTGATACCAGGCCCTCCCTTTCTGTTTGGCGCGTGCGCGGTGTTGGCAGCCTTCATCGTGGCGCTGTTCATCCCCGAACAGCCGACAGCGGGTACCAAGACGTGCCAGGAGCTCAAGAGGAGCAACAGTCTGACAGGAGCACACGCCAACACGCCGCTTCCGGGCAGCGACGAGGACTTCGAGCCTCTACTGGAGGACAGCACTGTGTGACTGTGTGACCATCAAAACTTTCCTCTCTCGCCCGCAGAATGAGTGAGCAACGCCCCTGCAAGCCTCCCAGGAGATTTATTTTATTTGTTTTTTTTTAGGTTTACGATTGTTTTAATATTCACATGGTTCGTAATTTAAATCTTTTGTTTAAATCCTGAATTTTGAACCAAAGTTTTCCATTGACCTTTTTTTAAAATTTATTTTAAATTAAATTTTTTTTTTAAACTCTATTTTGCCGCAGCAAAAGGGCTCGGACGTGCTGTAGCTGAAATGGAGTGCAGGCGGGCGTGTGTGACACACTTAGCGCTTTTTTGTTTCTAGATGCAACGTTGAGTCAGGTTTAATGGGCAAAGTGCAGTAACGTGAATCGCTTGAGTTTAGACTTTATAGATCTTAAGTTTACTGTGTATCGAAACGCTCAGATGGTTTTTCAGCGATTAGAGCTCTCTGTATAGGTGTTTATACGTAGATTTATCGTCTTTTGGATTCAGAGCCATGAGATTCAGTGATTGACAGATTGTGAGTGTTTTTGTTAACAAGCCTTAAAGCTACATATCCAGTGAAGTATGACTGTAGGAGTTTATTTATTATTCATCGACGCAGAGTTTGTGCCGCGTGGGACGTCAACTAATGCTTAACTCGATGCGTGTTTTACATTGACGATGTTTTTTTAAGTTAACAGGTTAGAAGGATGGTGCTAACGGAGTTACTGACCGTGACGCAGTTACTGTGAGGCGCAGGTCAGTCCTTTTTACGTTTTTTTTATTATTATTTTTTAAAATTAATTTATTTTTTGGTAAACATTACTATGCAGGAGTTACAATAATTTACCGCCATTTTTATTTCGGTTTATTTGAACTGGTTTAAATGCCATTTTGCTTCAAATTTTTTTTTTAATTTAAAAATGTATTAATTAATTTAAAAAATATTGCTTTGATACTTTTTGCAGAAAAGTCATGGTGGTGTGTGCGTGTGTGCGTGTCCAAAATCTATAAAAATCTGCATGGTGTTCGTTTGGTTCATAAAATGGATTTAGAATTTCCGTGGGATTATTTGGAACAGCATGCAGATTTTTCTTTAAATCTTTATTCTTTAAATCTTTCAAGTATTTCTCCAGAACCTCTCCACGAGCCTGTGGATGTGCACAACACGTGCTTTCTCCTCAGTCTTTGCACATTTACAAAATTAAATGATTCCATTCAAGTGCATCACCAGCTACCTCCCCCCCACCCCCCCATAGTTCTGAGGTTCTGAAGGTTTAACATTTCCTGCTATAGCCTTACACGTTCTCTTTTTTCTAAACTCTCATATTCCACCCCACGAACAATAACGAATCGTATATTTTTTTTTACGTGCACTTGTACACACATTCCATTTGTACACGGATAGAACGAGCTTTAAGAGCATTTGCAGTTAGTAGTGAGCACTATAGACAAATTTAAATCCACAGTATGGGTTAATGTGATGCCGTTTCAATCTCACAAGGTATTGATTGATATTTCTGGCAGGTTTCCGTGTTGATCAGTTAAAGGAGTCAATATTTGTCATTTCTTACTGGTCCAAATGATGTAGAAATAATAAAAATAACGGTTTAAGCTATTGTTTAACCCAGTTTCGAAAACCGCGTCCTGGTCTGGGAACGTATATTCGTATTTTGATTGGTCTCTTGTCAGTCGTGTTATAAACCCGCCCCCTAACACCTCTTCACAATTCAATTTTGCATGTTTTATAGGGTTGTACCTTGACTTTCAAGCAGTTGAAGGCTTTAGTTAGCATGAACCATTGTAAATCTTGGGGGCGGAGCTTTGCGTACTTGAGTGGAAATGGGATAAAAAAAAAATCATTCAAATCTTATTCAACTCCACCTGTTTAACCGTTAGACACATTTTTGTTTCAATCATCTTACCCTAATGCACATTTAACCCAATCTAAATGTCACATAATGTCCTTAAAATGAAGTTTATTGTTGAATATGCAAAAAAAAAAAAAAAGGCAAACCAAATAAAGTTTAGGTAATAAAAATGACTGCTTAGCATGAGACTCCGACATTAAATGACTACAAAATATTTTACTACATGAATGAAAAAATAACCTGGGCATTTTGTGTTGTTTTATATCTAACTTCTACGAACTGTTTTTGTGCATGAACACAGCAGGCAGCTCTGATGTGGCGCTTTTTCTAATTCCGAATCTTTGCTAATCACAATGTTTATAATACTTTATTTAAAAAAAAAATACGGATGCTTCCCTTTTATTATACAGTATATAGACTAAAGGCAATGATTTGTACGAGTTTTACCTGTGGTAGCTTAGGTTTTATAGTTAAGTGATTCACTGGCGCCATGGAGCGTAGCCTTTACGCTCATTTAGCTTTTCACACCATGACAAATCCATTTTGCCGATATATTTTTATCTTTGTAACACTGAACGGTGGCAGCGACGAGTCCCATAATGACAAGCTAACATTACATTTCTTCCTAACGTCTCTATACATGGCGTATATGACAGGATAAGATGAAACCTGGGTTTTTTTTAGCAGTAAATGGGAACTAATTGCAGGTGCAAGTGGGGAACTAAAGAAACCGGACCACATCCAAATGTTCGGATTACCGGGTCATACCTTTTTTTTTTTGCCTGGAAAATCTCAATTCAAGCGTCGCTTTGACCGCGTACCGCTGTTGCTGAACTCGTGTCTACACGCGTGCATAGAAACGGTACGATCCGTCGCTTTGTTGCGTACACGCTTAAAGGCGAGCGTACGCGAGGGGTCACGGAAATTGGGTGCATGAGTAAGTCAAGTTCTCACGTTCTGTTTTTCTCGTTATTCAGTCGTTCTTTTCATGGCATCACATTGTAATTTATCTGTTCAGGATTAACAACTGGTACAGCTGCTCAACAGTCATACCGCTCACTACTACTTGCAATCTCTCTCTCTCTTTTTTTTTTTTTTTTTAAACTTTATTTATTTATTAATTAAGTATTTTATGATCTTTCCATACAGATGCAGGCGAATGAAGTGTCCTGTTTTCTGCATTCCAGTATAGAGGTTTATTTCGCTATAAAATATCATCGGCTACTTAATGTCCATCCACATGTCACTACGAGATGACACTAAACGAACCGCCCGCGCCCCCCACCCCCCTGCCCCACTCCCATTTGAATGTCTATTTCTAGCGTTCCAGCCTCCTCTCCTGTCAAACCAGCTCACAGTCATCGTTACAGCCGACAGCGTTTTGCGAATCTCTCTTCCTTCGCCTTATGTGTCAGCTGCCGGTGATGAATGTGTCCAAGCATGGGTTCTAGCACCATGCAAGATGGCAGAGCAGGGCTGCGTTCCAGTTCCGGTTTGAACACACCCTCGTTGACTTCCTCTCACAGCGTTTTTTTCCCTCTTTCTCTTTGAGTTCAAGCTTAATACAGCTTCTATATTTATATTTGACACCTGCTAGATTGTAAAATCGCGACTGTAGAGTTAGGAAGCAGACGACCAAACAGCAAAAAAAAAAAAAATAGTGGACGAAGCTCTATTAATGAAAGCAATAAAATATTTGATATCATAAACTTCCACTTTGAGTAATATGTTAGCAACTTCCCATGTGCCATAACTATTGACAAGTAATTAGCGACCAAGCTAATTTGACTCTGTACATATTAATAAGGGGACATATCGTAGAACTAGTCAAAGAAATTGCTTTAGTTTAAGTACTTGATGCCAATCGAGAGAGTATTCAAGAGCTCCCCGTGTGTTACAAGTGGCGACTTGTTAAAGACGAGACGACGAGGGTGTGTTGAAAGTGTTTTTGGAATGTTCGGTAATACATGCGAGTTATCTGAAACCCCTGAGTGTTTCCCCTGAAAAGATTGCATCGACGCGTTGACGTCCTACTATTAAGTAAGTGGCTGTGTCGTGATGGGCATGCGTGTACGGTCTGTAGTAAACAGCCTGCACCTGTTATTCTGACTGTCTAACAAAAAATAAAGCAACAGTAATATATATATATATATATATATATATAAAGTATTTTAAGGTTGTAAAATATTGTACATGTACTGAATAGCGTTAACGGAATATATTGTTGCTAGAACTTGCTATATTTTTGGACTCGCATACGAACCGTACGAATTATATGAAATGCCAGTCTCTGGAAACGTTCCCAGACGTCTCATTTCACCAGCTCTGGCCCAATCCAGCTTCTACAGAGACTGCAGAGGCGCCCATGCCAGCTGTCTTGAGTATTTGTGTAAAGATCTTTTGCACTTTCTCACCTTTCAGAGAGCGTGCACAAATGTGCCTAACGTGTAAAACCATGTTCAGACCTGAAAAGGAGTGTAAATATTGTGTAATGCTTTGAGTGCTGACTTATACAGCAACTTCTCTATCTATTACGTCATGTCTTGGTGGTATCTGTGGAATAAAACGGAGGTTACGAAAAGCAAAGAACTGTATTCAGTGGTTTGTTTTGCATTGTTGTCCAGTAGGGGGTGCCGTGGTGATGGTTATTTATTTTTGGGACTCCTATCCAAAGCCTGTTATTTATTTATTTCAAAACATTTCTTCTAGACTGATGTCTATGTAAAATGTTTACACGAGTGAACACCAGAGGTCCCGGAAGCAACCTAAGTAACATTTCCATATTTGTTTTCTTAAAGTAGAGATGTCGAAGCATATTATTGGCAGCAAAACTGGCTTTTTTGAAAAATACGAAGTGTATGTAGCAACAGGACGTAAAACGTCACCTTACAATTTGACAAAAACATGTCTAAAGAGAAATGTACAGAGTATAAAGATTTTTGTTTTCAATGTTGTGAGTGAACCTCATGTTTTCAGGTGAAAGAAAAACAGATGTCAATAGAGTAACAACATGAATATTCTTCGCTATACCTCAGACCCCAGAATAAAGCAGGTGGATCTACTGCTCCTAACGGTCCACAGGTTAGTGTGTTTGTGTGTGATACTCTGGTTGCAAGGAAAGAGTACACAGCGTACACAAGGAGCACCAGTCCATCAGTGTTCCTGCAACAAGCTCCGGACATACTAGAATAAAACAGTTTGAATCTGATCTGATCTGTTTTTAACATTCTCCCGTGGCAGAAGTACAGTGGTCCAGCCTCAGCATGTGATCAGTAGGAGAGCATTAACCCTGACTGCCCTCTGGGTGGCAGTGTAGCTGTAACTGTAACGTGTTCCCACCGTTCCCAGTAGATCTGATGAGGATACTTCAAGCCATTTATTGCTTCAGAAATCACACTTGCTAAATTTCCACCCTCGGTGCTCGGCAGAAGAATACTGACCAGACAGACTTTCTCTAGAAACTAAACATGTATCGGCCCGTTGGTGAACACGAACACGTCTGCTCGTATTTCTGTCATCAGACTTGTTTTTAATAGTACGGAATGATTTATAAACTGCAGTGTATTAATACTATTTTGTATTAACGAGTGAAATCTATTACTATGAAATGAATCTGAAATCTGATACTGTTGGCGATGTGCATCATTTATCAGCCTGAAGCATAAATATGGACGATGATGGAGTCGGTTATGAATTTGATATTCTCTCGTCTGTATTTTGTTAACGTGTACTGGACAAATGTGCCGTATCCTCATGTATAATCATAGCTGCTCAAATCCAATCAATAAATCCGATATAATAAAGTGGTTGGATGTATTATGTACTGATATCATTGTGATACTAATATTGTCTCAAATCATCCTAAAATGTCAAACATTTTCCTTTTATATTCGTCAGTGTTTGAAATCGATATTTTGCTGCCACATAAGCAAAGCTAGTGGCAATTTTCTTTGTGTATTCCATCTTTCATTAGGAGGTATGGGTCAGAGGTCAGGGTTGTGCATAATACAGTGTATTGTGTAGCCTGGAACTGGGACCAATCAGTGGCTCTGGCTGTGCTGGGACTTGAACACAATTGTATCCTTAAGCATCGCACTGCGAATCTTCCTGATACGTTTTCCCTCATGCTGCATAAATACATAAACACTCCGACCTCGAGATTTTATTGAGGGTAAAGTACAAAGTTGTAACGGCTGCCTTTTAGTACAAATCATTCATCAAAATCGATATGAACAAATTTATGCGCAAGTCGTCTGCAGTGGCAGAAATGAACACGAAATCAATCAAAACACGCAATACTCGGAGGAGCTGGCAATTTTTTCCGCAGATTTGTGCCGACACGTCATGTGACGTGATCACACCGCGCATTCAGCCAAGGCCCCCTTTGATTCACGCATGAGTACAGCTAAACGGTCTCGTTTACCAACAAACATCACCGTGAAAGAACGCGCACGACAATTTCGTGCAATACACCACGAAAAACTTGCATTTTTGGCCGAAAAACTCACTAAAAAAGGCCAACATATGAAGAAAATTGGCATTACTGAAACTTTTGTAAATCTGTCGGGAATTTTCAGTATGATTTGGCCTACGGAAACATTTACACTCAACTTCAGTAAAAGATTGCTAAACGTTGCGATCAGTTTTGTGGAAGCGGTCACTGCTAACATTTTTTGAATTCTTGAAAATGTTGCAGATTTGGTGTCAATGGAACAAATCCTTGGCACTTTGGAAGATTTTTCGATGCGTTGATTGATTGGGCGGAGCCATGCTGCTATTGATCATCATATGCGAATATCTTCATTGCTGTGACATCACAACCATAGTTCATTTCGAATGGCAGGTACAGTAGGCCTTTCAGGTCACCCCCAACATACCCTATATTATTGAAATGAGGGGAAGTCTGTATAGTATCGAAAATTTGATAAGTATTCACTCCCGCTGCTGTGAAACTCCTAAATTAGTTCTGGTACAACCAGCTCCCATCAATATTCACATAATTAAATGAATGGACAAAGAAAATTGTCTTTCAAATCTAACAACTGCCACCCCACCTTTCCCAACACCCCCTGCCCCAATTACTAGTTATTCAGCATGTATTCCACAATGTGTTGCCAATTTATTGGTGTATTCTTATCCTCAGTGGATCTGACTTGTTTGTGACAAGGTGCAACTTCTTGCCAGACAAGTAACCCGCTCTGTATCAACGATGTGTGTAATTCCGCCTTGCCTCATGAATATTAATGGCTGCAGTTTTGCATGGCCATATCAGGGAGTGGAAAATGGATTAATGCACGGTGCATGAATAGATTTTTATGCATCAAAGTGTCTCCACTGCAGAGGTCAGATCAATTTGTCATCGTGACACCGGCTGAGAGGGGTGCGGCCTTCGCCGGCACGTTCTTGCCACTTTTCAGACGTCCCACGGTAGACTGGGTTAGAGTCTTCCTATTTGACGATGCAATTAGCGCGGCTTTGCATGGGCTCAAAGTTGTCTGCTTTCAGTTAAGACTCTAGTCTGACCCTCTAGTTTAGCAGTGTCCATGTAACGGATTAGCAGAAGCTATGCGGTGCATGCTGATCTACTCTGGAAGGCACTTTTTTTTTTTGTTCCTGTTGCAAACATAAGAGCTGAGAATGAGTTAGATGATCACATCTGGAAGCCTCATCTACTTAACTTGGACTCCATGGCTGTTGGTGTCAAAGAAAGTCTTGCTAACGTTTGTAATTAAAGCTAGTATGGGCCAGTTCACATTATGCAAATGCAATCATGCTAACCGTTCCTTGTTATATTTCCTTCACTCGTAGACACGTTGGCACCTCTGGTTGAGGTATTCCATTAGGAGAGACTTAATTACAGGACGCTGTGCTCATGATTTAAAGGCACGTCTTTAACGCTGGCTGAGTAGAACTAGTGCATCAGGTCCCTGTTATAACGAAAGCTCCATGCGAGACAACTTTGACAGGGTGCACTTTCTTTCGTGGCATGACATTATTTCTGCAGCAGCTGGAGTGTGTGAAGTCTTGCTGGAAGTGCCTTACTCCTGCATGTGTGACAGACATGAGCGGCAATACATTGCTCCTCGAAACTGGCTTTCCTATTTTGGAAGGTTTAAGGGCTTAGATGATGGAGAGAATGCAGCAGCTCAGCTCCTGCTCTACATATATCCAGTCCCCGCTGAAAGTATTGCAGATAGGTACTGGGACAATTCTTTTGTTTTTGCTAGAGACATTGGGACACTGAAGACATTTGGGTTTGAGATCAAAAGAGGAATATGAGAAACAATCAGAATTTCAACTTTCATTTCCTGATCTTTACGTTTAGATGTGTTGAACAACATGGAATGTGGCACCTCTGGTGGCAGACCACCCAATATTCTGGTGAGCAAAAGTAATGGAACAGATAGTCTTTAAGTAAATAACACTTAATATTTGGTTGGTTCGTCAGTCTCCTCTTCAGGAGGTGAGATGCTGATCAGTTGGGTGAAGGTCCAGTGATGGACTTGTCCAGTCTAAAACCTTCCACTTTCCCCCCTGATGAAGTCCTGTGTTGAGGTGGAAGTGTATTTTGGATCGTTGTTGTGCTGCATGATGAAGTTCCTCCCGATTAGATCGGATACATTTCTCTGTAAATTTCTGAATTCATTCTGCTGCTAAAATCATGAGGTCCATCATCAATAAAGATTAGTCTTTAAAAATGTCCATTTTCGTCTGAGCAAATTAGGCAGCTTGCAAAGTACACATCTTAGCTAAATAATGTTTACACGGCTGTTTACACTGACTCTCTGTATGGTCTTATAGGTGGATCTTTCTGCTGAGATGCACAGAAAATCCAGATATATCATTCAATTACAGAATTAATTGAATACCTTCATTTGAAGTCCAAAGTTCAAATTTCCTCTCTCTTGTGGAACTCGAGGCAAATGGTTCTTGTATCGCCCAAAGTTTCTCCGCAGCACTATTAACATATGACCGGAATTATATTCATTCCAGACACCGTGTCAGACACCAAACATTCCTAGTGGAGATGTACAGGCATTTCTAATAAGGCACATAATAATAAGGTACAGGCATTTCTAATATATATATATATATATATATATATATATATATATATATATATATATATATATTATATAATATACACACACACACACACACACATACATGCACACACATAATATAGACGCACACAGAGTGATTTTGAAACAATGCTACAACACTAGGAGATTAGATTATAATCTGTAATTAAAAACTACTGTTTAAAATGTAACTTCAAAAGGACCAAAAGAAAAACTATAAAGTAAAGATGTTCCCAGCTAGTGAATCTCTAAATCTGAAATAGAGATTCAGATGCATACCTTGAATAGTAACTGCATTATTTGGGCTAAAATTGCTGAATTAGGACTAAACCGACATTTTACCCTCAGCACTAGGACAATTTTTTGTGTGCGTCTGTAATAGAACTCTATAAGGTTAGTTTTTCGAATTGAGTTTAGCAGCTTACAGTTTTAACTCTCCTCCTTTCCTTCCGTTGTTCAATTTTTTCTGAATTCCACAGTGCAACAATATCACAAAGGCCTAAGAAAAAAAAATCCAATAAAAAGTTTACAAAATAAAAGTCAAATCTTCAGTTTCTTTCTGGCGGGTGGTAAAAGTAATAATGCTCCACTTATGAATTAACGTCTCGCCCCCACCCCCCATTTTTCCTCCAATAGAAAAGAAAAAATCTCCAGAGCCTCAGGGTTTGGGGGTTTGGGTTTTTTTGGGGGGGTTGGATCCACACGAGCGAATGTGACCGTAGTGAAAATAGTAATTACCAGAATTTCAGACCCATGAGGATATGTTCTGAGGGGTTCATATTTGACTGAGGCCTGAGGGGGGAAAATCCACAATGGAAATGCTAATCATCAGACTCAAGAGATTGCTACCCAACATCTAATCTGAATTCTGCCTGATACAGTAGTTGATAATGTGCCACAGAAGTAGATTAGATCCATTTCTCTGCTCAGGGTGTCACGTCAACAAAACAAAAGCGTTTCCCAGGTAGGTTGGGTTAAATGAAGTCTTTCATTTCGTCAAAGATAAACTTGCTGACTGGATAATGTTATGGATGATCACACGGTGGTGGTTTCTACCTACTGATGTGTGTGCAGACAGCTATATTCTTCGTTCCATACGCCTTTGCCAATATTCTGTTCATTATTGTTTTTGGTGGGAAACGCTTGGGGACCTCATTATGGAGGATCGTTTACGTGGATAAAATATGGATCAGTTTGATGACAGTCAAGCAGCAGAAGTTCTCTCTCTCTCTCGGTTTCTGTGGCATCCTTAGAGATGCTCTGTCTCCGACCGCTGGACATGTCGTTTCTATAATGTAGAAGAGGACAAATCGCGCGTTAAGTAGTCCATAAGAGGATCATTATTCGCTCAGAGGCACTCGGCTTTTACTATCCCTATGGGATTACCTCCGTGTCCAGGTCTTGCTAATAAACACCGTGCCCAAGTTTGTCCTCTGTCTGTCACGTATCTCATGTGACTGTGAGAGGGTGAGAAACTTACAGGTGGCATTTCTGTACTTGCAAATGTCTCAAGCTTCTCTCTGGCTGGTCTCGCACCTCCTAAAAATCCTCATTCGTTTACCGCGTGTCTGGTTGGTGCCATTAATGGAGCACTTTTCTGCGAGGGTATTATACGAGGCTCTGGGTAATATTGGGTTGATGCTCATCACTTAACGAGGCATTAATGTGAAATGGCGTCTTTGGGACAGAGTGCAAGCTCGCAGTGTTAATTGCGCTCCCCAGGTGATGTGAAATACAGTTGCTTAGCTCATGTTAATTAGAGTCTGGGGAGTTGAGTCTCTGTCTCGCAAACATAAAGTAGGCAGAGTAGAAGAACTGAGTGTTTTCTTATCAGTAAGATGACTGCAGGAGGTGGACGGAACACTTTGACTGAAGGCGTGTACTGTAAATTAATTCACTAAAAATTGGTGTTGCTGGCTTAGACGTCGTTTTAATGATTACAGCTCCATTTCTGTATTGACTCCAGCTCACTGGAGGTCTGCAGGATGTAGTAGATCCACCCAATACATTGTGACTGTAAAGCAAGTCTTCCTCAGGCAGGCAGACAGATTAGACTTTATTAATCCCCCAGACGGCTAGACAGACGCATGCATTGCTGCCCTGTTCAAAAATAAGGAAAGAATAGGGCACAAGCGTGATGCTGCCTAGAGGACACTGTCCACCAAAAGTCAGAGGTCGAATGAGGAGGACATTAATTAGATAAGCAACAGGATGCTCCCGCCACCATGCTTCACTGTGGGAATGGTGTTCTCATGGTGATGAGCTGTCAAACATATTGCATCACGCCAAACATTTTGGCTTCATGAGAACATTTTCCCAGACTTCCAAACATGATTTCATTTGGCTCTTCCATAAAGCCCAGAGTTGTGGAGTGTCCAGACTGTGGTTGTCCCATGACCAGCTTCTCCCGTCTGAGCTGTGGATCTTTCTAGATCCCTCACAGTTACCTTGTTAGCTTCCCTTTCTGATTCCCTCTTTACACTTGCTTTGTGGTGTACGTCCTCCTCTATTCAAAGTTGCGGTCGTGCCAAATTCTTTCCATTCTTTTAATAATGGATCTAATGGTGACCCTTGAGATATTTTTAAGAACCAGACCCCCAATGAGAGTTCTCCAGTCCTGCACTTGTTTTGCTAGTTCCTTGGTGTTCATGATGCTGTTCGTTTATTCTCTAACAAAATCTGGGGTCTTCCTGGAGCAAGTCTATTTGTATTGAGATCATATAACACTTTAATTGCACACAGATTGACTCCATTCAACTAATTACAATATTCTGGTCGCACTTGAACTTTAGGAGTTTCACAACTTTTATTTAAAAAAAAAAAATTTATGTTGATAATTTTGCAAACTATTTTGCCATTTCCCTCCATAATTCCCTAGTACATGAGCAATTGTGTGTACATCCATGGCATATAATCCCAATTAAGTGAAGTTTACATACATTGTATGTGTACATACATTAAGTGTACTTTAATAATAGTCCAGCTTGACAAAGACAGACAGACAGACACATACAGACATCAACATACATAGACACAGAGATATACCCTTATCAAATATATCACAGATACGTTATTGATCCCCAGGCGGAAATTCAGTACTGTGGATTGGACGGGTTCTTGCAAGCACACTTCACCCATTCCAATCTTATCCATTCTGTCACGGTAATTGACCCACCTGCCTCACTAGCTCTCAGATTTCATCAGATGCCTTTATGTTTTCTGCCTCGCAAGACACACAGATCAAATCAGATGTCTAATCCGCACTTCAGTTTGAATTTGGATCATCCTCAGGTTTTTGCCACACTTGCCTAAAAACACACCCATGGATGGAAGACAGTGGAGAATATCGTCTATACTCATGAAACTCCATGATGCAATGCAATAGATCTGTGTCCAAATGGTGTATGTCATCTCGGATATGATCACACAAGGTTAAAGGATATTTTATGAGAGTATACTTTTGATCAAAGGCTAATTTGGCTACTAATGATTTAAAGTTGGCTGGAAATGAAGTCTAGCAGTAAGCATGATGGCGTTAATGCTAATTCGCCTGGTTCCAGAACAGAGTAAGAGTACCGAAATAAAATAACCTACAACCTGACATTCTTACACCATTTACATTATGTATGGTTTAATATAATTATTTATTGATTTCCACATGAAATTTGGATGAGTGAGCGCAATCATTGGATTTCATACTTATGAATTAATAAAGAAAAAAACCTACAACCAATAGCCTTTTGCTCTAACCTTAACTGTAATTTTTCATACCAGCTAGTTTTGGAGAATTCTTACTAATTTGCAGTTGTGAGAGGTTTTAGTCTAGACTAACCCCCTTCCTATTGTAACATTACTCACTTGTATCTTTTTCTGCTTCAACTGCTGGTGTGGTCCATACGTTTAAAACCATTAGGCATATTGGAAAGAATCAAATATCCACTTAAAAGCATGTTAAAAGGTTTGCGACTTCTTGTTTGTAATTGAATCACTTACCGTTGGTCATTATACTGTATGTTAAGTCGTTCAAATTGGGTATAATGGAAATTTAATAGACTTTTAACAACTTGCTAAAACTTCGAAACTATGCTAATTTCAAATCGAACGCTCCCACTTCCTCTCGTTTGCATCTTAAAATCATGCCCCTGTGAAATAAAGAGCTGATTTCCATTTGACTTTCCTGCAGTGTGATAATTTCAGACGCGAGATGTCAGATTATATTTGAGATAATGACGCACACCATTGTCTGAACACACAAGAAGAAATGTATATATGTGATACCTTAAATGGTAGAACTCTGACAAGGACAAGTGTTAACACTATGACAGCTAAGTGAGAAAATGCACTCGATTTATCTACCCGAGGAGGGAAAAAAGACACCTTCTTTTCACATACTGTTATTTATATTACGTGATATACGTGTCCATATTATACGCAAGTACGTACAGTACTGTGAAATGGACAATGTGGAGCAAAGATGCCTTCATAAATAATACTGTAAAGAGCAGTAAACAGTAGTAAATGAAGCAGTCAATATTTGGTGTGACAAAAATATAAATAGTAGTCTTGGTTACTTCTAATTAGTGCAGTTTTATAAGGAACTGAGCTGTATGTTTGATTGAGCATCTTGCAGAACCTGCTACGGTTCTTCTGGAGACTTTGACTGTCGCTTGCTTCTTATTTTTGCAGCGAAATCCAACAGCTTTTATTGTGTTCCTGTCTGGAAAAATGGTCTCTTATGTAATACGCTGCTTTCTTTACTGACACACAAACATTTTTCTGTAGCGTTTAATTTTGTGCTAGAAAACGGTACATTGTTCCAGATAGGAATCGTTTAGCGTCTGATCGGTTTGTGAGTGACCTGAAGGTTGTTCAGATCTCAGGAGAGCTGCAGTTGATTAAAGCTTTTAACTTTAACCCTGAACTTGAAAATTCGTCCTTTATATATACCAATCAGCCGTAGCATTGAAACCACTGACAGGTGAAGTGAATAACATTGATTATCTCGTTACCATGGCACCTGTCAAGAGGTACGATTTATTATGCAGCATGTGAACAGTCAGTTCTCATAGTTGACGTGTTGGAAGCAGGAAAAAAGGGCAAATTGTGATGACTAGATGACCGGGTCGGAGCATCTCCACAACAGCAGGTCTTGTGGGGTGCGGTGGTTAGTACATAACAAAAGTCGTCTAAGGAAGGACAACCGGCGACGGGGTCATGTGTGCCCAGGGCTCAATGATGCGCGTGGGAGGAAGGCTAACCCGTTTGGTCTGATCCCACAGAAGAGCTGGTGAAGAAGTTCATGCTGGTTACGATAGAAACGTGTCAGAGCACACAGAGCATCACAGCTCGCTGTGTATGGAGTAGTAGCTCACTGGTTAAAGACGTTGGACTTCTGACCGTTAGG